>BSBM01001398.1:19130000-19164825 GCA_027924585.1 Larix kaempferi | reverse complement strand
TACTGGGTCCCCATATGGCCGAGCCTCCAAGGGAGGAGATAAAACATAGTGTGGTCCCACTGTGTCCCCGGGAATCTAGATTTTGAACCGGCTGGTGTATGTTTTGGGTTACTGGTTCACCGTCTTAGAAGCTATAAATAAGAGGCTTGAGGGTCATTTGATGCATCGGAGTCGAGTCGCATGAGCAAGTAGTTCGCTCTGCAAGTAGGAGTCGCATGAGCAAGTAGTCTGCTCTACAAGTAGGAGTCGCATGAGCAAGTAGTCCGCTCTGCAAGTGTCTAGGTTGTGTGAGACGCGAAGGCTGTATGCTCTACGAGTTGCCCTTCGTGATATAACATCACATCAGAAAGCTGAGAATCGCTCTGTAAATTCATGTCTGTTGTAAGGGTTGTGCTAGTGAGCATATCTTGGGACTCCCAAGAGCCTGCAAGTAGCTTCATGCCTTCGGAAAGTTACGAAAGCTAAACGGACCCAAGACATTGTGTTCAGGCACAAGTCAGAATAAGTGGTGACGAACTTCGCAGAGTCCGAAGTTGATCCACTGTATTGTAAAGTCTGTAATCTGATTGTGAAGAAGAAAATAAAGATTTTGGAGATCCTGGCGGAGTTTGTATTGGTATCAGAGCCAGGAATAATTATAATAATTTATAATAATTTATATAATTATATACATTAATGATTATTATACAATATTACTATATATTACAATATAATATATACATTATTATTTATATGAAATAATATAACATTTGATATACATAATTATATATATAATATATATACATCACTAAAAAATATATATATAATTATATTATCATATACATATTATATACATTATCATCTAATATACACATATATACACATTACACAACATATATATAAATAATTATACTTATAAATATATATATCATAACTTAATAATTAACACAACATATATATATATATATATTTGTGTATTATGATATAAAATTATTGTATATATTATGTATATATATAGTATATTATATATGTAGATAATAAATAGTATAATTAATATAGTATATGTATATAGTAATAGTATATGTATATCAGTAATATATATATATAATATGTTTTATTATATATATATATATCATAGTTCATATATATATTTAAGTATTATGTGATATATGTGTGTTTTATATAAGATATATATATATATATATGTTTATTTATTTTTATATATATAATATATATTATAAATTATATATATATGTGTATTATTGGTATGTATTAATATATAGGTAGTAATAATTGTATATATATTAATAATATATATATATATAGTATATATATATATTATATATGTATATGTATTGTATATATTAAATATGAATATTATATATATTAGATTTGTAATATATATTATATATTAAATATATATATTTGTGTATTAATATGTATATGTATACAATATATATGATAGTATATATATAGATATGATGTATTATTAAATATATATATATAATGTATATATATGTATATTATGTATATATTATTTAATAAATACATTATAATATTAATATAGTATATTAATCATTATATATATGTATGATATATTTATTATATAATGTTTATAATTTATTAATATAATATATATAATATTAATAAGTTATTATTATATAATATAATATGATATGTATATTAATTCAGTAATATATATATATAAGTTTATATTATTATGATTATGTATATATAATGTAATATATAATATTATTGTGTATTATTATATATTAGTCATGTTTAGATTAGAAAAGCTTTTCATCAGAAGACTTGGTCTTTCTCCTGAATCAAAATGACTAAGGCATTCCTTATTTCATCCGCTTCCTTTAGCATTGCTTTAATGTGAGATTGTTTCTCCTTCAATTTCATTCTTAACAATTTTTCTCTGTCAGTTCTGTGAGCTTGTCTATCTGCATGACCACTGGGGTATTCTTGGTAAAGCTCTACTGGATTGAAAGCTATAGTAACTTTCTCTTTTCCTTTGTCTTTTGTCAAAGCTTGCAACTGAGCTTGCAGTGCTTTCTTTTCTTCCCTTAGCTCTGTTCGTTCATGGTGTCTAAAAATAGGAATAGAGGATAATTGCAAATCAATGGAAGCTATTTGCTTTTCTAACTGAAATGGAGAAATGGATTTTGAAAACATATACAAATTAAAGTCACTACAGAAGAGATGATATTGCAGCAGAACAACATTCATACATAAGATTAAACTTTAGATGTTACTAGAATACTCGCAGTAAGATACAAAATATGCTTGAACTGGACAGTCACTGGCTCTCATACCAATACCAACTCCACCAGGATCTCCAAAATCTTTATTTTCTTCTTCACAATCAGATTACAAATTTTACAATACAGTGGATCGACTTCGGACTGCGAAGTTCGTCACCACTTACTCTGACTTGTGCCTGAACACAATGTCTTGGGTCCGTTTAGCTTTCGCAACTTCCCGAAGGCATGAAGCTACTTGCAGGCTCCTGGGAGTCCAAGATATGCTCACTAGCACACCCTTACAACAGACATGAATTTACAGAGCGAGTCTCAGCTTTCTGATGCGATGTTATACCACAAAGGGCAACTCGCAGAGCATATAGCCTTCGGCTCTCACACAACCTAGACACTTGCAGAGCAGACTACTTGCTCATGCAACTCCTACTTGCAGAGCGGACTACTTGCTCATGCGACTTGACTCCGATGCATCAAATGACCCTCAAGCCTCTTATTATAGCTTTTAAGACGGTGAACCGGTAACCCAAAACATACACCAGCCGGTTCAAAAGATAGATTCCCGGGGACACAGTGGGACCACACTGTGTTTATCTTGTCCCTTGGAGGCTCGGCCATATGGGGACACGGGTACTATGACACAGATTGACTGACTACCACTAACTAAAGCAGATTCATGGGATACATGATGTTGTCCTTGAAATTCTAGGGTAGAAGTGTTGTAATCATTTATTCTTTGTGGTGATTTGCAATTTGTATTTTAAATATTTATTTGTTTATTTTATACCATAAAGTTAAAAATAACATTTTTCTTGTAATGTAAAAGTAAAATGGACATAAATTTGCATAAAGAAAATTTGCCCACAATTATATAATGTGATGATTATAAATGATATTAATTTTTATGCCCACAATAATTTTTATCAAGTTATTAATAATTATCTTGAGTTAAATATATATACTTGATTTTCAAACTTTACTAGCAATTATCAAACTAAATGTACAATTTCAAGTTGCATGTACATATTTAGTTATTTTAAAATTAAGTTACAAACAATTTTCTTATTTTAATGTATTTTCAATACTTGTACATTTTTCTCAAGTCACTAGCAATTTTCAATTTGTTAATTTACATGTACAACAAATTTCAAGTTACTAGCAATTTTAAAGTTAAATGTACAAGTTACTACCAATTTCAAGTTGCAAGCAATTTCAACTTTACTTCTAGAACAATTCTCAAGTTTAATTAGGTTAGCAATTTCAAGTTACTTGGGCAATTTCAAATTTTACTTAGAACAATTCTCAAGTTAAATGTATTATTTGGAAAATTCAATTCACATGCAATTTTTTATTTTTCAATTTTTCAATTTCCACATCAAATTTCAAGTTACTAGCAATTTTAAAGTTCAAAGCACAACCATCAAGTAACCAATTTTCAATTTGTTAATTTACATGTTATGTAGGGAGAGATTATGGTCAGACATCACATCATGGTGATCAAGAATCACATGACCCTGTTCCCCCTCATGATCCTGATCAACCATCACATGACATCTTTCCCTCTCACATTGAAAGTATAATTGGGAGTTGCAGTGGGGTTGGAAGGGGTGGAAATTTTCTAGAGGATTGTGCAGTTGTTTCTGCACAAGAAGAGATTGGAAACTCGATCCCTGGTCGGAGAGTTAGAGAACATGTCAATAACATAATCAAGTCATATTTTGAACAACATTCAACGATGGCACAAGCTCAAATCCTACATGGGTTGGTAAAACACAAAAAATTTAAGCGTGCCACAAATTTGTTGGGTTTTCAAGATGTTAAAACAAAAGAGACATGCAAGAATGCAATATAAAATGTACGAACTGTATTATATTCGTTTGGAAAATCAAGAAACAATGATACCCGAGCTGCTCGTAGGGAAATTACAACGGTTGTTGTGGCACAAAGCACCTCAAGAAATCGAATGGTATCAACAATGGAATCATTGCTCAATGTTTAAAAAAGAACATTGCTCAAATATACTAAATTCAGGGTCCGGATAGATGAAAATGATGAAGCTGCTTGTTGGGCTCTTATTTGTAAGGAACCCTATCGAGGTAGGATGGCAATAGGCATTAGAGAGAAGATGATAGAGTTTTGGGATAGCCATTCTCGTGTTATTCCAGATCGAAAGCATGTCCTGCGACAACGTTTATCCAGATGCATTTATCAGGAGCACTATAAGAATGTGATGGAGATGATGGGAGTTGCACTTTACGAGGAATTCCAAGAAACTAATCTTGGTGTTCAAATATCATTTAGCATGTTCAAAAAATTGAAACCGTGGTATATTAGGTTTGAATACGCTTCGCGACACTTGTTGCTGCCGGTACCACGTTGAATTTCAACTATACTATTACACATTTCTGGATTTTTGCAAAAGGCACTGGAACGGTGTACTAGCTCCTCACACAGTACGAGATTTTATTTGTATGATACTATGCAACAGGAATCTTGAACACGTGTTTTTCAATAAGAGGTGTGTAGGTGGGAGAAAATGCCATGAATGCGGTGATTTGACATTGTTCCATAGGAACTTTCCTATCGATCCAACACACCATGGATTGTCAGGTATCACTGTTAGGTGGAAGAGGTACGAGTACGTCACCATGAATCCAACATCTTCTTCATATGTGCCATCTAATAGGATCGACTTGCTCGATGATGAGATTCTTGTTTCGGATTTCATGGAGAAGTTTCAAAGTCAGATTTATAAATACAGAAAGCACTCCCATAGGTCCTAGGTGGCAAGCTTTAGAATTCAAACATTCTTGTGAGGTATTTGAGCCGGGCACAATCTTATCAGTAGTAGACTTTGCAGAGAACTACACCTTTGCTCCTTAGAGAGAGATACAGAGTGAGTACTATCACTCCGACCAGGTGTCTATCTTCGTACATTTATTGTACAGACATGCTCAGGAAAAACATTGATGGTAGGGATAGCACTCCTCAGTCACGTGAAGTGATCAAGGAGTACCATTTTTATGTTAGTGATGATCGTGAGCATGACACATTGTTCGTTCAACACTGCTTTGGGTTGATTTATGATTCATTTAGGCAGAGAGGTGTATCATTTACTGAGCACTGGATTTGGTCAGATGGGTGGTGTAGGGAAATTCAAATCGGCTACGCTCATTTTATTGGTTGAGTCTCCTTCACAAACAGACAGGACTCCGACACACCTGTAGCGTTTTTGAGATAGGGCATGGAAAGGGTGAACATGATGGCGCAACTACATGTGTGAAACAAGCACTTCGGAGGTACTAGATGAGTCATGGTACAACCCGAATCAAATGCTCCACTGAAGTAGTTGATTGGTGCACACGTCATTTGGGACATCAAGGTCGCAAACAAACAAGGGCCCGGTGTGCAAGTAATAAACTCCAAACTCAACTAATAAGCTAATAACATTTAATATCATCATTTCCAAAAGAACATATACTCGATAGGAATTTGCATATGACAAACTAAATTCCATGCAGGTTCTTTTGGGATGTTTCCCTTGGAGATGTTAATAGATCCATGCCATGGTATTGTGAGACCATCCCTAGTATGAGGGGATTACATTCTGTTCGAAGTAAAGACATGGGTGACATATTTTCCATTGAAACGAGGAAGTATGCCTTTTTTTGCGATTTTTGCATTGATGCAAATGGATGAGGGCTTGATCACTGTGAAAATGATGTATATGTGAAACCATGGAAATATGTCTCTCTTAATCCAAAGGGCCCACATCCAATTCCAACATGGAAAGAGATGCACACTGAAGAGGCAATGGTATCATTAGATCATGATCGAGTTTCTGATATGGTTAGCGAAGGTACAAGAATCTTCACTAAGTTAATTAGTTCATTATATATTACACATATACAAATGTTGTAGAAATTCACGTAGGACATTTGAATAATATTTGTAATGTATCTTGCAGGTGATGTGTTCGTTGTCATTGCACCCCCCACAACCAAGAAAATGTGGCATACTATTTGATGTGGTGCACGCAAATAAAAAGTAGATTGGTGTGGACCCTACCAAGATGGGGAGTTCATATACCAAACTGGAGACATGGTTCTAATAGGACACTTTTTTGAAAAAGTGAAAAAACAGGGTGATTATATTATTTACAGAGATTTTATGCCTGAATATATATCATGTCAATACAGTCATTTGGTGGTGGCAGCTCGGATACATCTAATATAAATCAAGGTGAAGAGAGTTGATCCAAAGAGATGGAAGATGACAGAAGCTGACCATGATCATATTATGGAGACTTGCATTCCTATAACCCATTAGCCAGATGAATGAGTTACATGTATGCCACTTGCATCATTGGCATAGTTTTCATGTTTTCTTGTGTAATATTTTTTTGGATATTTTTGTGGAGGTTGTTTTATAAATGTATTTTGTAGATGCTTTAATGTCAAGAATACAAATACTAGATGGGAGGCTTTTGTGAAATTTGGATCATGGTGCTCCAATGTGAATACACTTGAATGTATGGTCAATTCTCCGTGAACTTCATCCATAATAGTTTTATAGGTATTTGTTTAGGTGCTTTAAAAACAATATTAAAGATATAATAGATAGTTGAATTGTAATGTGTAGACAATATAATGTAATTGTAAAATTTCAATTTTAAATTGTAATTTTACATTCTAATTTTAAATTTTGATTTCAAATACAATTGTAATGTAATTGAGAATTTAAAAACACATCTATGTACAATGTGGAATTGTAAAATTTAAATTTTGAATTGTACAATGTACTCTAATTTTAAATTTTGATTTCAAATTTGCAAAATTTTATACATTATAATCCATTCATTGTATTTCGTCATCAATTACATTGTATTTCATTATCAATTATATAAAAATATTATCAAATACCAATGTATTGAAAAAATGTTTCATTCAACAATAATCAATTAGTTTTGTTATCAAGAACATATCAAAGTTAGGACCAATTTTTTTTTGCCTCTCCTCATTCCATTTAATAAAAATATTGGCACTTGGTGCTACATAGAATATAACATAGGAGATAGAGGGTACAATTCAACTAAAGGGCACTTACACATAATCTTTGAATATATTTTCATGCAAACAATACCATTGTTGGCACAACTCACAAACATTCACTATAATTTATAACCATCAAACCTTCTCAATTTTTGGATTACATGCATCAAAAACCATCTTTATCATGCAGTTTTGCACGCATAGGCATGGAATCTCTTTGAGAGAAATTAGTTAGTATTATATGGCCTTGCTTGCGTAAAAAAACTCAATTATCAAACCCAAAGACAACTTGTACATGCCTTTGTTTTTTATAGACATGGATTACATAATAATGAAAGTTGAAACATAAACGTAATAATAACATGGAAACCTAATAACTTGTACATGCCTTCATATATGCAACTTACCTAGTTGGATCAAATGGTGCCATTATCTCCATTTGTCATCAAAACATAAACCATATGAAATAGTTGTACAAGCATAGTTTTCTACCATAGTTGTACAAGCATCTGCTATCAACATATTTTCATTTCTTATATTATCTAGGTGGTTATGCCCATTGCCAAGAAAACAAACCATACTTTTATGACTTTAGATTAGAGCACACACTTAAAAGAAAAGAACACAAAGATTACCTACATACTATATAACTTGTAATTAGATAATTTTGTCTCAAGAGATATTTCACTCTCAATGGACAAAAACATTCTTATATACAACAACACATTGAATTTTCAATTGAAATTACACATTAAATTTTCCATGTATTTGAATTGGAATGTCGAAATTGTAAGTGAAAATTGAAATTGAACTTGTAAATTGGAACAACACATTGAATTTTCAATTGAAATTACACATTAAATTTGAGATTTTAATTTTAAATTGTAATTGAATTCAAATGTGTAAATTGTAATTGAATTGTAATGTGTAGACAACATAATGTAATTGTAATTTCAATTTATTAATTTCAAATGTATTCTAATTTTACATGTTGATTTCATTTATGCAATTGTAATGTAGTTGAAAACAAGCTTTTAAATTGTAATTGAAATTACACATTAAATTTGAAATTTTACATTGTAATATGAATTGGAATTGTAATTTCAATTTTAAAACGTAATGTATGTATTCAATTCTAAATTTTGGGATGTTCTCCAATGTAGTCGAAATTTGCATTTTAAATTGAACTAAATTGTAACTACACATTAAATTTGCATTTGAAACGATAAAACATAAATTTGTAACTGTAATAACTATATCCAGATCTAATATAAAAAACAATCGATTTCAAATTATATACAAAATACACATGAAGACATAAATATGATAAAATATACAAAATATCCAAAAGTCTATATCCAAAGTCCATATATGATAAAAGTCCATGTATAAATGATAGAAATCCATATCCAAAACATGATAACATATATATAGATCATCCAAAACATGAAAATATATAAAATATGAAAATAATCCAAAACATGGAAATGTATAGATCATCAACTCATTGGCCACTACCCCCACGAGGCCCTTGATCGTCCCTCTGACTGCCCTCGTGTGTAGTAGACCGATGCTGGCTCTGAAATGGTAAACCATGAATGAATACATCCATATCTATCGAGTCAATGGTGATATCCCACGATCTAGGTAGGAATACGGGTAGATAGCCCTTCATCAACAACATGTACTCGAGCTGCATCCCAATCATATGTGAAATCCATTGCAACATTAACACCCGCATGTGGCGATGCCTGTGTAATATGCCATTACATGTAATAAGTTAGATTTATTAAAAATTAAAACTACTTAACATAATTTAAGTTATAATTCAAAAATTGAAACATAAAGTACAAAAATCAATTACTAAATGCGACTAAATAATATGAATTGGAACATAAATTAAAACTCACATCTGTGTCTCGACCCGGCTCGTGAGGACCTTCGCGGTCCTCATGTCCATCATCAAGATCTACCCCTTTTCCTTTTCCTTGTACAATTTGAAATTCATTTGAAGTTAAGATCTAAAACATAAAATCTCAAAAATTAAGAAATAAAACATAAATCATTAAACTGGGAAATAATAAACTCAAAATAAATTAGAACATAAATTACAACTTACCTCGACTACTGCCGCCCGCGGGTTGGGAAGAGCGGATGGACCAACCAATGGCTCACTAGCAAAGAGCTGATCCATGAATGTGCTTCCCTACATGTAGCAATAGAATACAACTCCCTTAAGTATTATTAACCATTCAATTTACGACATATAATGTGATGTAACATGAAGAAGATATATACATAATTGTACAAAAGTATACCTGTCCTGTAGCGACGGATCTATGAAACGATCGAAAGTATGCATCTCGGGATAACTCAGCATACCTCAGTAGGGCCTCACCATCGAAAATCCTGAGCATGTCACTAGGGACATACTCTATCTCTGGCTCTGCAAGTGGAGGGGGTGGTCTAGATGCCTCTCCATGCACAGCAACAACAACACTGCCCATGGCAGTGAACAACGAGTCTGCAAGGTTAGCTCTAGCCTCTGCAGTAAGCTGGGATGATTGTACCACATCCCCTGACCTGGTAACCTCCCTGTTTGGAAATGGTACCAACCTCAGAGCGGGTAGCATGAAGGCAGTGTCTCACCGAGCTCCAGGACGTTGGTAGGAGCATCCCCTACTAGCCCCATAGAATGAGGACCCTGTGCTGGTGTAATCTGGGTGCATGTCCAAAACAAACTCTGCATAAACATGTTTTGCAAAGTACAACAGGACCTAGTCATGGTGGGGGAACATGCCTCACGCTCCGACGAATATATCATATAGATGTGGTGCAGCGGCCTCCAAACTTAAACTCCTGAGTCTAAGCGGTTGATTGGAAGGGCAGTCAGGTGGGATGTCAAACAAAGTACCCTTGACGTCATGCCCTCTTATGGTGACTTTGACTTCCTCCCATTTGTGGATCCCAATGACATCATGTCTCCTCCTCTGGCATGAATGACGTCAAATGTCACTGAGAGGTCCCACCCTCTTGTAGAGGGCCAACATCTCATCAACTACTGATAACATCATGGATAAAGATCGTCGTGTGGGAGAATCCTCCCTCAATGTGCACACATGAGTTCACCCACTCTCGTTGGGCAGTGATATCAGCGAGAGTGATCCATGCGACCTCATCGTCATACGATCCCCCTGATGGGGCACCTGCGATCCAAACCAAAACACAAATGTTACTAAAAATATATATTATAACCTGCAACTGAAATTCAATGCATTATATACTAAATATTTACTGAAAATGTGCTAACAAAAAATACGCACCTGATGCACTTGTGTCTTGTTGCACATCCTCCACCTAGGGATCCACATGTATGTCGTTGGGATGAACCTACACACTATCTCTCCTGCTGCCGCCACCAGTGGCAGCCGACCCCGTCCTGGCATCACTCCTCGGTGAACAGGAGCGCTGCCGATGGCCGCCCTGTTGGGCGACATCAGATCCTCTCGTGCTTCACGGAGCACGAAGCAATGAAGCTCTCTCTTTAGGACTCTCTGCATCACATTTCAATTTCTAATTCTAATTCTCTTTCAAATTTCACATTTAAAATTCAAATTCTTGAACAAATCCTCGAACATAGTGGATATCTTAGACAAAGCATATGATATGAAAGACATATTAGACATAGGTTGAGGTTAGGTCATGTTTATACTTCTAAGTAGTAGAAGGTGATTTCACCATGGTACACCATATGTGTTATATAAAATTAAAATAAATATACAATGAAATCACCATCATACACCATACTTTTCACACAAATTGAACATGAAATATAATGCAAAATGTTTAAATCATTTCTAGGAACATAACATATGTACGATTTAATAAGAAGGAAAAATTGAGATCCACATGTAAAGGCTTCCTTGCCATGTGTCAACTTAAGAACACCTAATATTTTGATAATTCAAAGATACCTTTACCTCATGTGTCCAAATAATAATCCTTTGTGTGTTTTGTGGAAATACATGCATGTACCATGATATATAAAAATAAAATAAAAATGTAAATATGATTCCGCCTTTCTTTCATACTACCATACATTAGGAATGGTCAACCATGTTTGCAACTACCTATATATAGTTTTTATTAAATAATTATACATTTAACAACATTTATCAACTTATTATTTCAATTTATAACAGATCCTAGATATGCTTTCAATTTGAAAATTGCATATAAGTTTATGTTTTTCAAGGATTAATTATCTTTTTTTTCAAGAGTTAACTATCTCTTCAAAGGATTATTTGGACATAGCTTTGTCTTTCAAAGCTAGAGTATCTTTTCAAAGAATGTATAAAATTTGTTTAAATGCAAGGTTGAGAATTGCATCAGTCTCCTAAGGTGCAAAGCTATAGGTTTTGGCATATTGTTCTTTCTCACATATCTACATGTATGGATTTGAACAAAACATTATTCTTGCTACAAAATATAATCCATTATGTTATAAAACATGGAAAATGTGATACAAAAGGAGAAATAAGAATACAATGAAAAACAAAGTTAGAGGATTATGAAACATGTTCCCATTATAGACTAATTAAATGAATTTTAACAAAGAAGTTAAATTTAGGCATTAGAGGTAGAATGTTTGGCTCTTATAGCATCTATTGATAAAATCAACAAAGGAACCCACTCAACAGATTCAAATCCTCATCCATCTTTAGGTTCCAGCTCATTAGACACCAAGGAAGAAGGCACAGCCTCTCTTTTGATTGAAGAGATGGACCTTGAGCAACTGGGAATGCACCCGTCCGTAAGAGAGTCGGGAGAAGGCCATAGTCAACATTACTTTTGCTAAAATAATATTTTTAGGACAAATTAAAATAACTCATGTAGGAGGGATGGGGGAGTAAAATAAGAAAAATGAGAAAATAAAAATAGGATTAAAATTTAAAGAGAGACCTATATATCTCATATTTAACCACTTGTTAGGGAAGAGGCTTGCACATCCCCACATGGGAAGGATGTGTGAAGATCAAATCATAGACAAGAATCACCTCCACACCATTTATCACTATTTATTTCACCTTCTCATTAGCAATACACACTTTTGGTGGAAACATTTTCTACTCATTCTTGGAGGAAACATGTATAGGTTATACTAAATATATAGCCCCGAGGGTTAGCTCAATTGGTCATGATATAGACATGATATATATCTCCCTAAAGTTAGGGAGATCATGGATTCGACTATCTTGATCCCTTCAAGGTTAGGCTCCATAATCAGGGTTGATGATTTACCCCATTTACCATCCATGAATCATGGGGAATTACTCTAGAAGTGTGTCTTCCAAGTTGTTCCTTGGAAAAAATAAGAAGGTAGTGTGTGTGTGTGAAAAGAGAAGGAAATTCAAGAAAACATATTTGGTAAGAGAGTGGAGGAGAAAAGTAGTAATCAAACACCATAACAAGGAGCTTTGGAGGGCATTAAAATGAATTTATATCGAAATGATCTTCTTAGAAAGACCTCTTTCCATGACATGATCATTTTTATGGGTTGGACTACTAGATTGGATCTCACCTTATGACATGAATTCATGGGAATGGCATAATTGATTTGTTGATTATATCATGTATCATATATTCCTTTGTTGAATAAAATTTTGAGATAAATGAGGATAATGAGTTATACTCTAATCATTGTCCCATCATGGTAACTTTAAATATAGATATGGTTTTCAAGGTAGGGACCATGCATAATACAGGTAATCAAATCTTCCCATTTTATCAAGGATTGACAAGAATTTTTCAATGATATGGAAAATGACAATATTGAGAAATCATATGAAAACTTCAGTGCAAGTCTATCTTTGTGCCAAGAAAATTATTCTTGAAAATTTCATATCACGAGAAAGTATTGAAGAACACATATATTGGATAACTGCCAAACTACCATATACCATAACTAGTTTTGTTTTTTCATTTAGGCTTTGGATTTGAATAGGTTATGAATCATGAAATTGTAATTATAAAATTTGTCCCCATAGAGATGCACAACCTACAATTCATAAATCAAGCATATCAACTCAAAATCGAGAAAATGAGAGCTCATCATAAATCTTATCATAAGTATTGTAGGGTACAATCATTTTCTTTTTATAGCATACCTAAGAACATTTTTTTATGCAAGGCCCAACTCAAGTGGAGCTCACTCAGTGACTAGTGAAAGGGGTAAATGTTGAAGATTTTGCAAACTTTCTCATTTTGACAAAATTTGACACTATCATCTTGAACATCTCCTTTTTTTATATGTGAGGGTTTTAGAACTTAAAATTAAGTTAGCGATGGCCTCCCCAAAATCCAAAATTTATGGTGTTCAAAATGAGTCAATTGTGCTTGAATTGACTCTTATTGTGTGCCAATGAGATCCTATTGGAAACTGTGACCTCACTTGATGCTATGAACATGGAAGGAAAGTCATAGAATGATAGGAAAAACTACAAATCTAAAAACTTAACTAGCAATAAAATCCCAATTTTGGTGTGTGAGTCTTGAATGGCAAGAAAGTGAAACGATAATTGCATCCCTCACCATGTCCAAATGAACATTTGACGATGAATGATACTCATCTAGTGTCCAATATGATATTGTAAATCTAAATAGGCACATCACATTATATGTATTATACTCTTTAACATGATAAAAACAATAAGACCATCACTCACATTGTCAGATAACTCTCTAACTAACTTGAAAAGGTATAAAATATAAAATTTCATATTAATTCCAAAACATATTTTTGAATCTAACACTAAGTTGTATCAAAACCATTACTCATTAAAAACCACAACTTAACTTTATGCCAATTGTCATATTACACTTAATTAAAATTATTTGCAATATATCTTTAAAATAAGTACATGAATATAATAATAGGTTGTATCAAAACCATTACTTAATAAAAAAACCACAACTTAACTTATGGGCATTGCTAATTGTTATATTGAGCCTATAGAACTTATTTGCAATATATATTTGAAATGAATATAAGTAGGTTTGCAATATATTTTGAAATGAATATAACTAAGTTTCATGTTAAGAACAAATTTACCCTTAATCTTAGTGTCAGTATGCCACAAAGTCAAATTCTCTTTTTAAGGAAGGAAAGGTGATAAAGGCATAGACAATCGAAAACCTAATTTACAAGCTGGACATCAAACTATTTAAATACTCCAAGCTTTTATGAACCTAAAGGTATTTCTAATTGTTTTGCCACACTTGCCTTTTCTACTTACAATGTAGTTTTGCAAAACCAATCTATCTGGCGCAAAAGAGAACATAGAAGGTATGCGTTCATATGATTTTTATTTATTTATTTTTAATGGGTGTATAAGATATATCGATATGGCATAGATTTCATGATCAAATCTTGGATGTTGATTGAATCACTCTCCCTTGTATATATTCATTGCATTGATACATTGGTGGTATGTATCTTCGTGGTATCAAAATAATAATGTGGCAAATTTCTAGAGATCAGTATAAAACAAACTAACTATGGAATTGTGGCATGTATGCCTTTAAGTACAAAATGATGATGCAATTGAGAACCAAAAAAAAAAAAAAAACTTTGATAATCTAAGGTATCCACTAGCATCAACTTCAAATATTTATTAAAAAAAATTCTAATATCTAGTGATCTAAATGCTAAGAAAAAATGAAACTTGTCATTGTCGTGTCAAAGAGGCAAAGTGAATCAATAAGAAGTGTTAATAAATTATATTTTAATAAAAGAAAATAACATATCAGCACCATGAAGCATTCAACTCATTTTCATATTTATGATTATAATGTCAAGTTTGTTACCAAGAAAAGCACAAATCCATAATCAAAGTATACCTCGTGTAAATGTTTATCGGCTTCATGGGAATTTTTTTAACTTGATTTTCAAAACTGAATCATTAACTTGTGCAAAGGTTTTGGAAATCACCCCCATAATCCTTTTCTAACCCATAGCACAATTTTATTATTAAAATATAGCTAAACTTACATGATAACATAATGTAACTCGAAGAAAGTTTTATCACAATCAAATCAATTATTCCTAACTTAATTAGGAACATATAATAGTAGGAAAGGAAAATATGGCTTTCAAGGTTTTATTGTTAGTCTAGGATGATTTTGCCCTAGTTTTAAAAGAGAATTCATTGTGACAAGGAATGTAGAGGTTGGGAAGATACAAGAACTTGAAACCCTTAAGTCTATTAATATTCATTTTTTAATTTTTTATATTATATTATTAATATTAATTTTTTTTTTATGTTATATTGGTAGTTTTAGAGTTATAGGATAAGTAATGTAATATATGACTTTTTTTTTCAGTGCTCTTGGCATTCTCAGAGGATTGAAAAAAAATGGACAGCATTTCTGCTTGTAAAAACACATTTTAAAATAAAACCGATAGCATTTATGCGGTGAAATGCTACCGGTTAATATAAACAAAAATATATCAAATAATTTAAACAAATAAATGCAAAATAAATTTAAAACCCTAAGCCTATTTCAAATTTCAAATGGTTTTGGTTTTTGTTTGGAATGGTTTTTTGTTTTAGTTTCAAATGGTTTTTTTTTCAATTCGTTTGGTTTCAATGCTATTTTTCGGTTTCAATGTTGGTTTAGTTTCAATGGCTACATCCTAACAAATTCATAAAAACCAAATACAAGCTAGATTTTATCAAAAACCCAATTTTATTTAACACAAACAATTTTTTTTTTTTTTAAATAACAAAAGATTGCTTGAATTCCACCCACCTGGTGGAATAGAAGACATGGTGGCATCACTGTGGTGAGGTGGCGTCAGTGTGGTGAGGTGGCATGGGCGTGAGCTCGGTCAAGGCCTCCGGTTCCGGTCGCTGTCCCCGTCTCTGTCCAACAGTCTGCACAAACAGGGTCGGTCGAGCCTTGTTTTGTTTTTTTTTCCTGTCTCAAACCCTCGATCGAGCAAACCCTTGATTGAGGGTCTAAACAAACTCTTGATCGAGAAATCGCTCGATCGATCGCTCGATCGAGGGTTTGTTTGAGGTATTTTAAAACCCTCGATCGAGGTATTTTAAAACCCTCGATCGAGGGATTTAAAATACCTCGATCGAGGGTTCGAAATTTTTTTTTTTCCATTCCATCCACCAAAAATGGTGAACCACATTCGTGGATTCACCCACCTTTAAACAACTTACCTTTGTTTTGACAACCCCAAATCTTAAATCAAGATATCTTTGAAATTTCCATCTAAAATGGTCATAATTTTTTACTCAATATTCTAATCTTGTTCTCTTCCAAAGAACTTTTTAGCTGGCTCATTTGTATATTCCTATGAAAATCTATGCACAATTTAACTTACCATTTTTTCACGCTTCCGTGAGATTGGTTCAAAGGCCTTTGTATGATTAAAAAATATGACTTTTGTGCTAATTCCTATCAAATTTGAACTTGTGACATTCTAAAATGTTTCCTCTCCAATGAATCTAGTTGCACTTAATTTGGATCTTCCTACTGAATTGATGTTGCTACCTATATTGATAAAATATCATAAATGTTGAAAAATGCATATCTATCCTAGCTTATTTTTTAAAGATTCAAATACTATACCTAAAGTCTTATTTTCAAACAGTGGAGTTTCAAGAGTTCCTCGTAAGTCTCAACACTCAAAGCGTTGATATGTTTCCAATAATTCATAGTTCAGATCATGGAATTTTGTGTATAGTTTTGACACTTAAACCCACTATGAGATGTTTGGATAGGTACCGTGGATAGTTTTTGTTAGAAAAATAGGATATAACATGGTTCACCCAAGATGGGTTATGTCCACATAGAAATTGCAAGTCCTTATTATTATACCCTCCAAAAAAGGGATACAACCTACAACACATCAGCTGCAACTTCCTCTTCACTCTCTCACAGTCTTTCTCACACAATCATAGAGATATTTACAATGCTACAATACTCATATGTATTACAATTCCTTCCTTTTAAAGAGGGATTACCATGGGAAAATACTATGGGACACCCAATACCATGGGCCCATAAATCACCCATTGTTGACCAAGTCATGACTATGAAATTACAACATTTTACAAGGCATTTTTTTTTAAATTTTCACTATGGGGGTGCTTCCCCCAAACCATCGCTAGGGGGGATCCTGAAAGTAGTCGTCCCCTCACCTAGACCCCCAATGGAAACTATTTTGAGGGGGAAACCCCCCCCAAAACCCCATAATATGGGCTAGGATCCAGACACGTCTGAAACACAACCTCTGAATAAGGAATATCAAGATCCACAACCAACAATTTTGACACTCAAACCTACCTCTTTGATATATATTTCCATTCAAGGCACAACCATGGACTTTTTCCATCGCACTGAAGAAAATTTTCATGCTTCTCACCTTACGCTTAATAAGGGGGAACATCATGGATTATTATTCAATATTCAAGTTTCAAAGCCCTATCATATGTTAGAATAGGTGATCCTAATCCATATCTAGTACTAGAGCCAACATCCAGAGCCTAGAGCTAGAGCCATAGAAAGACTCAAACTTGTAGTAAGAAGACAAAGTTAGAGCCATGTTTCAAAGCACCCATTGGTTTGTGGTCATCCTAAAATATCCTTTTTGGTTTGTCGTCATCCTAAAACCACCATTTAGAAAAAGAAATCAACCCCAATAGCTTCTACTAGACATCAATTTGTGATCATCCTAACACCACCATTTAGTAGAAGACATCAACCTATGTTTCTTCTGCTAACCTTCAATGCTTTGTGCTCAAGCAGGAAATGTTGAGCATTTGGTAGCTATCTGCTTATGATTTTTATCTCTCTACTTGGAATCACATACACCCCTTCGAATACAGGGGGAAATGTTGGAAACCTAATCCTTGTGGATTTGCTAAATTTTATACACTTAATTGCTATAGTTGAATATGAAATATCATTGGAAGTCCAAGGGACATATTGGAATATGAAACCAAGGGTCACATCACTGTACTAATATGTATAAGTTATCTT
Source organism: Larix kaempferi (assembly GCA_027924585.1). NCBI lineage: Eukaryota > Viridiplantae > Streptophyta > Pinopsida > Pinales > Pinaceae > Larix > Larix kaempferi. The sequence goes on along the minus strand of BSBM01001398.1, from coordinate 19,146,470 downwards.
AATGAGAAAATATGCATGCAGACTTATCTTCATATTGGGTGTTCCAACACTTCTAGGTCAACTTATCTTCCAGTTTTAGTGCCAATCAGAATGCCTCCTCTATCTAATACAATTCATGCAAGCTATCTTCAACTTGAATATGAAATTTTAGACCATTTACATATCTTGATATCCCCTAGTCTTATGGCACATCAAATCCCATATTAATTTTAGTTTTTTAGAATTCCTCAATGAACTAAATTGTATATTTTTATCATTATCCTCAAATCTTACATTTGATTACACATTATGTGTTGATAATTAGAATGAAAAAAAATTGAATTTTATCACCATTTTTCCCCACATCCATATCTTGTCTTTTTCTTACAAACTTGTTTATTTTTCACAAAATCCCATCACAATGAAGCATGTACCTTCAATCTACTAGCATCAAAATTTGTTCTTTAAGGTTTGTCTATTTTATCATGCTAAAATCAATGGCCCATTTTTTCCCTATCCAAGTAACCAATGCTTATATCATAGTATTTAGGGATTTATATCCATGCTTTTACTTGATTCTTGACATATTTGATTTACTACATCCCATTTTATTTTCTTCATCATTTTGACCATCCTCCTCTTCATCCGGTTGTAGTTCTAATTCATCTTTCACACACTTTATAATTATGACTTTCTTCATAAGGCAATTCCTAATATTTTCTATAGCTTAAATTCACCATCATTCACTACCTAGGCACTAATACCAAATTATGTAAGAGAGAGGTATATGCCCTCCTTCATAAACATAAAATTAATTCCTTATGTGGATCCTTATGCCACTTTGTAAAGAAACAAATAATGTGTCTCCCATGGGAAATTAAATACGATGATAATCTTTTCTATCACTTAAATTCACCACTATTCGCTACCAAGGCACTAATACCAAATAGAGGCAATTACAATCTCAAATTATGATATACTTAAACATCTATGTTTGTTTGGCAGGTCTTGAACTCTGTACTCCTCAAATATCTTCTACAATTAGCCAACCAACCCATTGAACTCGATCATCTTCATCTTCTTTATTTATGCGTCCATACATCACCACTCTAAATGGCATCCTTTTGTCTCTTTTATGCGTCCATGTCATGAAATAGCATACAACTTATGTCTTTTCCTCCTAGTTGATAACTCAAAAGTTGTCTAGTTGAATTATGCCTCATCAACTAACCTTACACTTATGCTTCTTACTTTTATGATTGTTTAGTTGATAACAACTCTTTGACTAGCATACCACTATGCATATATTACCATTAGTGGTTTAAACACATAGTATTGCATGTGAGAAATCCTACTATACAAAAGAAAAAGAAAAATGAAAAGAAAATAAAAATTATAAAAATTGATTAAGGAAAGAAACTCATAAAAATAGTAAGGCAAATCCTAAACTATCAAACTAAATAAAAATAAAAATAAAAAAATAACTTATATTAAACAATAATATATATTAAAAAAAGTGAATATTTATGTTGTATATTTACTATCTTCTTATAATAATAATACCCAATAGAAATGAGATTTGTAACATCTATTTTATAAATAAAATAAAATAAAATTATAATAAATTTAAGTGATGATTCCTACCATTAGTGAATGGCATCTTTAATAGATTAGATGGCATCTTTTACAGATTAATATGCTTTATTTCAAAAGAATTAGTCAAATACACATATGAAATAATTTTATTGGTTGAATCATCTACACAACATATTTTGAATGGAGACACTATAAACAAGGGAGATAGAAGAAGAGCTTCAAGTCCCTGCCAAAACTAAAAGAAAAAAACTAGAAAGTTGCAATGCAGTTGGCAGAATTGTATCTGCATGTTCAGTAAAATGGCTTACATTTGACTTAAGTCCTTATTTTCATTACAATTTTTAACGTGGATTTTGGATAGCTTGAATCGTTGTATTTTGGATACCTTGAATCGTTTTACCTCTTATTATTAGTAAATTATTAGCTTGCTGATAACTAGTTGCCTTGAGGTGAATAATTAATTATTAGCACGTGATTCAATTATGAATTATTGCATGTGCCTACTTATAATTGTTATAAAGAGAGACAAAATATTGGTAACTCAAACTACATAGGTTATAGTAAATTTGAAATTATTTTCTTGCTTAAGCTGGAAATCTACAAATAGAGGTGTGACAACATTTTTTTATAGTTCTAGACTTGGAATCTCATCTAAGTTTGCAGAGCATTGTAGTCCATAATAGCATACATCTTTGTGGCCATAGAAGAGTTAATTGTACAACATGGATTAGCCATAAAGAGGCTTGGTTCAACCTACAAAGTGAGATCAATCTCCTTAGAAAAGTAAGTTCCTGGACTTTTAAGTATAAGACCTATCGCTACTAGCCTTCGGCCTGGGTGTATGAATCCTATGCTTGGTGTCGTTAGGATGAGAAGCTGTCCATTGCACCTCTTCTCATGCTAGTCCATAAAAATATAAATTGTAAGTGACTGAACCCAATCAATAGAATAAAATAATAGTAGTTGGTTTAATAACATATGTCTAAGCTAGTAGCTCTTTACTTGGCTGGATCATAATAGCATCTTTGTGGCTGCTACAAAAATATATGTTCTACATTTTTTATGCATATGAAAAACAAGTTCAACCTCAGAAAAAAATAAAGGAAGCAATACATCGTTATAGTTTCTGAATGAAGTATGAAAATACAAGAGATGGATTGCTCCCAACTGACCATAGCATACGTACATCTTCATGACTGCTTCCAGATCACTTGCACTACATTTAGATGTCCTTCAAATGTGTCATGCATCACCTCTCCTGCTTCCTCCTTGAGCCTACACTCAAATGAAATTCATATTCACAATTTCAATCTACACAAATATAAACACATTTGGGTCTAGAAAACTATACATATAGAATACAAAATGTAGTACTTGTGTGTAACAATTTTAACTATAGCCTCAGAAGTCGTTGACAAAGAAATTTTAATGAAAGTCTCTTAAAATGATGATTTTTCAACCAGTGGGTGTATTTAGTGCAAGATACAGCTCGAGTCTTCGGCTTGGGTGTATGCATCCTATGCTTGGTGTCATTAGGATGAGAGGCTATCCATTGCACCTCTTCTCATGCTAGCTTGTAAAAATATAATTTGTAAGTGACTTAAACCAAGCAATAGAATAAAATAATATTAGTTGGTTTAATAACATATGTCTAAGCTAGTAGTTCTTTACTTGGCCGGATCATAATAGCATCTTTGTGGTTGCTACAAAAATTTATGTTCTACACTTTTTATGCATATGAAAAACAAGTTCAACCTATGAAAAAATAAAGGAAGCAATACATCATTATAGTTTCCGAGCGAAGTATGAAAATACAAGAGATGGATTGATCCCGGCTGACCATAGCAGGCGTACATCTTCGTGGTTGCATCTAGAGCATTTGCACTACATTTAGATGTTAAAAAATGTTAATGTCTACAAGATGTCCTTCAAATGTGTCATGCATCACCTCTCATGCTTCCTCCTTGAGCCTACAATCAAATGAAATTCATATTCACAATTTCAATCTACACAAATATAAACACATTTGGGTCTAGAAAACTATACATATAGGATCCAAAATGTAGTGCCTGTATGTAACAATTTTAACTATAGCCTCAAAAGTCGCTGACAAAGAAATTTTAACGAAAGTCTCTTAAAATGATGATTTTTCAATGAGTGGGCATATTTAGTGCAAGATACAGCTCAAAGGCCTGGTGGGGCACTGGCATATCCCTAGTGGTTGAACTCAACGAGTTCTCCCATAGACCACATTGAATCAACCATATGGTATCAAATTTGAAAACCAGATCATAAGATCGAGCTTCTTACTACTGATTGATTGCCCCTTGAAATCTGAGATAGATCTCAATCAACTAATGTTCACTGCCTTAAAATTTGGAACAAATGCTTGCAATTAGAATGTCGAGAAAGCTCAACATTTGGGCTATTCGGTCTTAGTTTGCTACAATTGTTCGTTACATTTGAAGCACCAGCATAGGGAATATATGAAGATCATGGAGCTAATAATTCTAGCAAAGTGGCATATTAAACCCCAAGCCTCAGACAAATGCATTCCCCTATAGCCTAGCAATTTTGGTGTCAATGTGTCCTTGATAATCGACCATGAAAAGGCAATTAGAAACTAGTCTTTCACAATGCCTATGATATTCATCATCAAATTTGAAGTCTTCAATGAAGTAATACTAGCAAGCCATATTAATATTAATAATATGGCTTATATACGCCGATGGACGTATATCAACCACATTTAAGCCATATTGATATACATCGATCGGCGTATATAAGCCATATTATTAATATTAATATGGCTTGCTAGTTTACGCTCGACCCACAAGGAATATTTCGTGAGTTTTAATATTAATATTATTGTTGTGAAAATAATAAACTATTTTTAAATAATAATTATTTTTAAATCTTGTATAAAAATAGTTATTTTATAATTGTAATTAATAAATTATAAATTATTTATAGTACTAATTAATTATTTATTAACAAATATTATTTTAATTATTTTATAAAAATAATTAGTTTATAATTATATTTAATAAATTATAAATAATTCAGAGTAATAATTAAATATTTTGTAATATTAATTATAATAAAAATAACTACTATTATTATTATTATTATAAAACAACAAATATTAAAATAGTTTATTAAAATAATAATAATTATAAAAAATAATATTCTATTATAATTATTATTATTATTATAAAAAAAAACATAATTATATTAAAATAAGAAAAATAATAATAAATTAAAATAATTTATAATAAGGATTCACAATTATAATTATAATTATAATAATATTAATATTAATAATAGTAATAATAATTTATATTATTTATTATTATAATTTATAAAATAATAATTATTATAAATAATCTAAAGTAAAAATTAAATATTTTGTAATATTAATTATTTAATTATAATAAAACTAACTACTATTATTATTATATAACAACTAATATTGAAATAGTTTATAATAATAATAACAATAATTATAATAATGTCTAATAATACTAATAATGTTTAATGTCTAATAATAATAATGGGCATGTGCAAGCTAATGAGGGTCACTTTTGGCACGTTAGATGCAATAGAAAACTGAAAAATCAGGCATCCCTCAACTTACTTGATTTTTTTGACATTCTTACACAAGATATCTTGCATCGAGTAAAAAAGATGAAACGTAGGAAACTGAGTCATGTTTCCGAATATAGAAGTTTCAAGTATTGAAAATTTACATAACTATGTCAAATTTCATGTTTTCTAACAGTCACTTTTTTTTTTGGCAAATGATAAGGTATATGTTTTTGTGGGTGCAGCCTTTCAATGCCTAAATGACGGTTTCGGGATACAAAAATGGGTAGACATGTATAGAACCCGTAGCACTACTGTAGCACTATTTTTCCAAAATTAAATGTTTAATTTTTATTTTTTTTAATTATGTAAGTGATCAAACCTCGAGAGCACTATGCCAAATGTGGGTGCAACCTTTGAAGGTCTTAATGTAGTTATTTTGACTTGGATTTTTTACAGCGTGTATAGGTCAGTGTCCTCTAGTGTAGCATACAAGTTTTTTTTTAAATGGTTGTGAAATGAAAAACTTACGGGATAAACACTAACAGTATGCTTTTTGACCAACGGAGTGATGACACAAGAAAATTAGGAAATAAATAGAAAATCTCAATATTTTTTTTAAAAAATTACATATTTGGAATCTGCATAAAAAATTCTATCTATGCCTAAAATTTTGTCAATAATGGTCAGGTATGTCATGCTGTAGAGAGCGGTGAAAAATAGGCATACTCAGAAAAATGTTGAAAATGTCAAATTAGCTATGCTCTAAAAATTCCCTAGCACAGGTTTGGTAAGTCCGAACCAGCCACATAGGACAGTGGCTGACACACGGGCGCGGGAGGAGTGGTTGATTAGGCACTCAGGAACGCATCCGTGTTATGTTTAAATTCAAATATTTTGATTGGCGTCTGTTTTGTATATGCAAAACACGCGCGCGTTATGTACATGCAAAACGCGCGCGCGTTATGTACATGCAAAAAGCGCACGCGTTATCTACATTCAAAACACGCACATGTTATGTACATTCAAAACATGCATGTGTTATGTACATACAAAATCCACATGCGTTATGAACATACAAAACGTGCGCACGTTAAGTACATTCAAAATGCGCGAGCGTTTTGTAGATACATAACGCGCACACGTTATTAACTTCACAAATTTATGCTTTTAAGTGTTGAATAAATTTATATACCCACCACTCCCTAACCCCTCCTCTCCATCTCCCTAATCCCCACCACTCTTAACCCCCCCTCCCTCTATCTCTCTCATAATCCTATCACTGCTGACCCTTTCTCACTCTCTCCCCTCCTACACCTAACCCTTGCTCACTCTCTACCCTCCTACACCTAACCCTTACTAACCCCCTCTCTCTCTATCTCTTTTGTACTCATCCACCAACCCCTATCCCCCACCCCTCTCTCTCTTCTAATCCCGTGACACCCTCCTCCCTCTCTATCTCTCTATAGCCCCTTAACCCACCCACCCCACCCACACCTAACCACCTCCCCTCTCTTATTGTCTCTCCTAATGATCCCCATACCCCTAACCCCCCTCTCTCTATCCCCTCCTCCTCATAACCCTTACAAACCCCCTCTCTCACTTTGATGTCCCTACTTCTACACCTCTCCCTCTCTCTCTCTCTCTCTCTCTCTCTAAACCCCCTCTCCCTCTCCCTAACATCTCCCCCATCCCTAACCATCCTACTCTTTCTATATCCCTCCTACTCCCCCTAGCCCAAAACCCCCTCCTCTCCCTAGCCCTTACTAACCCCCTCTCTCGGTCTCTCTCTCTTTCCTACACCTACACCTACCTCTAACCAAACCTCCCATCTGTCTTTCTTACTCCCTACAACTAACACCCTCTCCTCTCTCTCTCTCTCCTCTCCCCCCCTAACCATTACTAACCCCCTCTCTCAATCTCTCTCTCTCTCTCTCTCTCCCCCTCGCTAATCCCCCTCCTAGCCCCTTACCCCTAACTAACCCCCCCCTTTCTCACTCTCTCTTCCCTACTTCTACACCTCTCTCTCTCTCTCTCTAAACCCCCTCTCCCTCTCCATAACCTCCCCCCCATCCCTAACCATCCTACTCTTTCTATCTCTCTCCTTGTAATGCCCGCCTCGGTACTTTAATTGATTAGACTAATGAGGATACTAGTTTTGAAATGAACCGGCTAAGCAAAACACGAACCATTTGAATTTACTTTGAAAATGCTTTAGAATGGAAAATGATGAAGGTTGAAATTACTTGAAATGAAAATGATGTGCATGACTATAGTTGATAAATAAATTAATGAATTGAATTATATGTGTGGACTGGGTTAATTGATTAATCAGTTCTTGCTTAAATGCTTAGCCTTGATTGGTCAAGTCAAAGTATAGTAGGATAGCTACAACCCTAGCTTTGTGACTTGGGAGGACGCAACTAAGATGTGTCATAGCTTTCCGCATTTATTCTGAACTTCGGGACGAAGTTCTAAATAAGTAGGGGTGTATGTAGTGCCCCTAGACTACTGTAGACATTGAGGGCACTTGCTTTTATTTTGAGTATATTTATGATTACGATTGATTGTAATTCAATAAAATAATGATTTATGTTTGTGAGAAATGTGTGTAGCGACAGGTGAAACGGTTCACCGAAGGACACACAAAGGAATATGAAGGGTCGTAGAGTACGGGTAAATCACACACAGGGGGAGTGACGACGATGTCGACTTCCGACAAGAATACCACGCATGAGCAGATAAGCATTGATCCGCTTGCTCAAGAGGAATGCGTGAGGGCGTACGAGGTGGGCCACGACGGAGCTGGTCACGTACGAGTTGAGGGGCGCGCAGTGAGAACGGACTCACTCCTCAGCGCCATTAGTCCCTAGATAGCATGTAGACGGAGGATGGATGGTAACGATTCCTAAAATCCCTACAAGAGTTCCCGCAAGTCAAAACGGAAAGATGGTGGCAGAAGGGCCCGACGATGCGGTACCCTGTCGAGAAATGAAAGAATGGACGCAAGGACCCAACGATGTGGTACCATGCCGAGGAATGGAAACCATGGATGACTGGACCCGACGGAGTGGTGCCATGTCAGAGAATTAAAGTTAAGGAACCAGGAGCCCAACGGCGCGGCACTGTGATCCTAGTGAGTTTGATTGTTAAATTAAACTGCATAAAAACTTAGGAGAATAACTCTAGATTATTACTTAGCAAATGCATAAAAAAAAATAGTTTAGACATTTGCACTTGAGTAGTTGTTTTTGTTGAGCATTTAAAATAATAGAAATCATTATTTAGAATCAAAAAATGTAGAGCCCCTCCTCTAGGGTCCTTCCCGTTTAACCTGAAACTCAGCCACTTGATACAAAAGAGATTAGAAAGCATAATGACTGGATAAATAAACTAAATAAACGAATAAACTAGCAAATTTAAAACAAACCATAACCATAACCAGCAAAGCTCGTTTAACCGTAGGCGAAGCAACCGTTAGCTTCACCACCCAACCATAGGCTCATGCTTTCAGTCGCATGGCCTCCCCCGAGCTTTGGGTCGTAGAGCTCACACACGTTTTTCAGAAATCCAGCTTGGGTTTCCCTTCCCACCAGGATTTCTTAGCCAAACCCATAGATAGCAGCAAGTCTTTGAGGCATTCGAAAATTACGACAATCGTCCAAATTATGGGCCCCTTTACCCATTCCCTAAGCCTTCCTTATAAAGGAAAATCTCCTGCGACACATGTCGCCTCATGCATAATTAAATATTTTTATTTAATTATTTAATTAAAACACTCACCCATCCAAGTGTCAGTTTTTCTGGGAAGTGCACCTACATCCCTAAGTTTGCTCTAGTTTGTCCCCCAGATATTTTAATCAACTCCTAGCTTTTAGTTGACTAGGTGTCTAATCTTAGGATTCTATTTTGATTCTAAATAATGATTTCTATTATTTTAAATTCTCAACAAAAACAACTACTCAAGTGCAAATGTCTAAACTATTTTTTTTATGCATTTGCTAAGTAATAATCTAGAGTTATTCTCCTAAGTTTTTATGCAGTTTAATTTAACAATCAAACTCACTAGGATCACGGTGCCGCGCCGTTGGGCTCCTGGTTCCTTAACTTTAATTCTCTGACATGGCACCACTCCGTCGGGTCCAGTCATCCATGGTTTCCATTCCTCGGCATGGTACCACATCGTTGGGTCCTTGCGTCCATTCTTTCATTTCTCGACAGGGTACCGCATCGTCGGGCCCTTCTGCCACCATCTTTCCGTTTTGACTTGCGGGAACTCTTGTAGGGATTTTAGGAATCGTTACCATCCATCCTCCGTCTACATGCTATCTAGGGACTAATGGCGCTGAGGAGTGAGTCCGTTCTCACTGCGCGCCCCTCAACTCGTACGTGACCAGCTCCGTCGTGGCCCACCTCGTACGCCCTCACGCATTCCTCTTGAGCAAGCGGATCAATGCTTATCTGCTCATGCGTGGTATTCTTGTCGGAAGTCGACATCGTCGTCACTCCCCCTGTGTGTGATTTACCCGTACTCTACGACCCTTCATATTCCTTTGTGTGTCCTTCGGTGAACCGTTTCACCTGTCGCTACACACATTTCTCACAAACATAAATCATTATTTTATTGAATTACAATCAATCGTAATCATAAATATACTCAAAATAAAAGCAAGTGCCCTCAATGTCTACAGTAGTCTAGGGGCACTACATACACCCCTACTTATTTAGAACTTCGTCCCGAAGTTCAGAATAAATGCGGAAAGCTATGACACATCTTAGTTGCGTCCTCCCAAGTCACAAAGCTAGGGTTGTAGCTATCCTACTATACTTTGACTTGACCAATCAAGGCTAAGCATTTAAGCAAGAACTGATTAATCAATTAACCCAGTCCACACATATAATTCAATTCATTAATTTATTTATCAACTATAGTCATGCACATCATTTTCATTTCAAGTAATTTCAACCTTCATCATTTTCCATTCTAAAGCATTTTCAAAGTAAATTCAAATGGTTCGTGTTTTGCTTAGCCGGTTCATTTCAAAACTAGTATCCTCATTAGTCTAATCAATTAAAGTACCGAGGCGGGCATTACATACAACCCCTCTTATTAAAACTTCGTCCCGAAGTTAAGTCTCATGGGCTTCCATGGTGAGTTTTTCACTTTCTCTTCACATTCATTTCTTCAACATAACCACAATTGATAATAACATTTCATTTCTTCTTTTCTACCCTCATATAAGTATAAATCCCATAATTGATAATATAACTAAATTGCACCTTTCATACTGTAGTAATCCCCACAATAGTTCTATCTTGACTCACTAATTGCAACCGGGGCTGAAATCGTCTACAACAAATTTTTTCGATTCAACAAAATATAAGTATATCATTTACGAAAATACTGAAAGTACTAACATATTTCAACATAAGGGACAAAGTATTCAATTCCAACTTCTCCCTTTTCTATAATTACGTATAACTATCATATGTTCAAAACAATGTCCGAATTTCAAAATAAAAATTTTCCCTTCCCAATTCTGTTCTTCAATACATACCTTAACCATTACTAAACTAATCTTACATGCAACCTTTCTCTTCTCATAATCCAAAATATAATTAAATACTAAAGTGCCATTTACTTAGTATAGCTAAAAGTATAATCTCAGATTTTTATAAACAAAGTCATGTAAGGTTTTCTTCTCTTCCTAATTTAAGCATAGTTAACATTCTTTAATTCAAGTAAGTTTAACTTCTCTCTTTTCACAATTCAAAGCATGATTACAAACTAGTAGTGCATACCTGCGAAGCCATCGCCTTGATTTCAAAAAATAAGCATTTACAACCAATCGATAAAATTCTTGACGCATAACCCCTCATCAAAGTATATGAACCCTGAATATCATTCAATCTTTCATACTAGCAATTTTAGAGAAGAAGAATCCTTACCTGTTCGAGAAGCTGGGAGTATCTTTGCCGAAGGAGAAGAAGTAAAAATCGCAGCTTCGATTTTTCTACGTCGATCTTCGTAGCAAGTGTATGTCATAAACTTAGCTTAGAAGACAATTATCACCACTCGTATCCAATCTTATTATAGAACGATGATTACAATAACAATCATATCTCATGATTTAATTACTTTAAGCCATAACTTAAACAGATTATTTAATACACATATCATCTTCTCTTCCTTAGCTTACTGAAATCCATCTAAACAAGCATTCAGGTTTCCCATCTTTAAATTCAAAACCTATACCAAATGCAAGACTTCAACAGTTTTTTTTTTTTTTTTACTACCATAGTTTACATCTTACACTAACATGCTCAAAGTCAACTTCAACAAATCTATATATATATTCCTTATATGTATTCAAAAATAAATAAATAAATACATCCCATCATGAAAACTAAAATCTTCCATTTCAATTTCTTCTTATTCCACAAATATATAGAATTAAAATCTTCACTTCAAATTTTTCTTACCTGAGAATTAAAATAATAATTCTTAAAATAATAAACAAGTTGAGATAAGAATTTTGATTTCTAATTTCATAGTCTCTTTTTCTACAAATATATTTGTATAAATTGAAAAGAAAACAATAATAAATTTGTAATAAGAATTACAAATTTTTTCCTTTTTAATTCATTTTTCTCACCTACCATATATATATATAACTATTATTTAAAATATTAACTAGATTCCAAAAAAAAAACAAAATGCCAATTCTATTCTATTTAACTCTTTTATATATATATATATATATATATATAATTTTTTTTTTTTATTAATTATTTCAAGTCAATTTGGACTACTAGTTGCACACATAAATAAATTTAAGAATCAATCTATGCAACTCAATTAATTTAAAAATCAATCTATGTTGAAAAAATATTTTTCAAATACATTTCAATAAGGTGTCATTTTAAGTTTTGAACTTTACACGTAAATCAAAACATAGTTATAAGCATTAAAATAAGCTTATCATTAACATATGCCTATGAGTAATTCGGTTCATTTAACATATTCCTATAGTGATTCAATTATCTTCCCACTACACTTCAATTAAAAGTTAAGTGTAGACACTAACTATTACATAATTATACATAAACATAGATCGCAGCCCCCATATATATATTCAATACGATTACTAATAGGAATGCGATATGCATTCAATCATATACCTGGTTAACTATTGCACCCATGCAAATTGTCAACTATCAATTCATCATTTTGTGGGGTCGAATCCATGAAAGGAAAACATGGGCAGCGTTTAAAACTTACATTGTAAATTACAACACAAAGTTATGTACTGGCATACATTTAATAAGAAGTCAATCGCAAGGATTGGATTGAATAAGATCTGGGCTACCCGTAAATTCAACTATCCTATGATGGAAGCACTCAACATACAGCAACCCATCCAAATTGATGGCAGCAAAAAGACAGAGTGTTATAGGTTCACCCCAAATCGATGGCGGCATTCAAAACAGAGATTATGCAACATGCAAACAATGGAAATATGTGCAATCCTTCAGATCGGTACAGCATGCAGTCACAGGTTAAACCCATTCTTCAAGTCGGTAGATTACGAACACCGAATCCCACGCAAATAAATTTGAAAACAAATTTACAGAGAATAAAAATTCTGATATCCATATAAATTTCCGAAATAAAATTGCGGGGCATTACATTTTGCTTCGAGATTTTTTTTTTATATATATATTTTTTTTTGAACGCAACTAAAATTTTGAAAAATAAATTTCAGAGAATAAAAGAAATCAATTTACAATTTATAATGAATTTTGGATTAATGGCCGAATTGGATACTCGGGCATTTTGAGGGTCATCTACAGTTCATCACGGGAATTCTGGAAGGACGCCGCTTTAGGCACACAGAGAATAATTTCGTTTTCCTTTTTAAATCTCAGGTGACAATCATACTCTGCGTTTCTGGAAACGCAGAACAAAAGGGAATACGATTTCAATCCAGGGAAAATGCAAATCATAGGGCAAGGATACCCGATCTCCGTTCATTGCATTCGTGTTATGGCAGAGACATTGTTAACAGGGATCAGATCTATACTACCATCATCGTGCAAACCGGATCTAGGTTTGCATTCTATTTTATATGCAGAGACATTGTCACAAGATAAAGATCAATATTAACAATGTCATAGATATCATCAACACAGAACGGTGATTGCGAAAAAAAAGGGAATACAAACTCTACCGACAGCAAATGTAAACCATCTACCCTGATATGTAAAAGCAACGCATTCATACAATCACTCAATCATTTAAGCAACAATCCCTAATTAGCAAAACTACAGGTTTATCTAAGAGTATAACCACCATTCGCTCTCCTGGCAAAATTCAACGCCGGGTTTTCTATACCATTTTAAAGGAAATCTTAAATCAAAAAAATAAAAAAATAAAAAAAATTTAGTGACCTAGTTGGAGCATCAACGCAGAAGGAGCAGGGCAATAGGCGATCTGGAAGGGGGATAATTTCTCATCCAAGAGTTGAAAACAGAGATCTGAGAGATCTGATACTCAGTCGATTTTTTTTTTGTTTTTATATAATAGATCTGAAAACGCAGAAGACGCAACAACGTTTAATAAAAGGACTGTGGATCCGATCGTCTCCAATGGATTCAATCACCACAAATCGGATTTCGGTTTACACATATGTGTATACAGTACTCAAGAAAGAATAAATATTACAGAGATCAATCCGTGTACAGAACTCAACCCAGCCTAAGTATAATACTAAATCGTTCCCATTGAAACAACTCCCCAATCAGAGATGCAAATACTTGAGCATACCTATAAACTTTTCCTTTCGATTTACAACATAGATGTTTCAGTCATACATCCTCACAGAATCTTAAACTTTCAATTTATAATTGCACATAAGTTAAAAACCACACAGAAAATCTTCACGTTAGTTGCACAGGGAAAACTCTCAGGATCGATGATCTCATGATGGTCTTCAATTGGACAGAGGTCTCAAGATGGCGGTTACACAGAGAGGTCTTTCACGACCGACACTTATCCAGGTACGCAGAGACCAGGAATTTGGACATACAGATGTGATCTGAATAATTCGATCTATATTGAGACGATCCACTTCGATCTATCTCAGAGATCTTATAAAATAAAAGTGAGTTAAGATTCGTGATTTCGATCTATGCAGCGGTTTTTTTCGACGACACAGTTTGAACGCAGAGATCTCCATACAATCATAAAACAAGATCCAGAAGTTCAGTTCATACAAGATTTCCGACTTATTCCTTAAACGCAAAGATCTTAAATTATAGATACAATATTTAAGTTACGATTATGCAGAGAATTTCAACTTCCTTCTTAAACAAAGAGGTATAAATCAAGATCCTGAATTTCAGTTTATAATTAGATTTTCGATTTACTCTTTAAACACAGAGATCTCAGAAATATAAATACAAGTTTTAAGTTCCGAATTATGCAGAGAGTTTTCGACTTCCTTCTTCATCACAGAGATATATAATAAAAAAAAAGATTCTGAATTTCAGTCTACAGTAAGATTTTCGACTTAAATGTAAACGCAGAGAGCTCAAAAATATAATATAAGATTCGAAGTTTCGGTTTGATGGTCCATTGAGGCGAAATCAGTTAACAATACATCACTATGTGTGGAGCAAAGACCGCAAGGTTGTTGAGAGATGAGATCTGGCAAGAAATGAAGACGTGTGATTTAGTTAGAAGTAACTTCCTGAAATCCGAGATAAACAAAAAGGAAGATTCTAACTATCTTTTCTCAGATTCAGGAAAGATTAAAAGATATCAAGGTGGATTATTGATCTCGAGAATAGAAATGCAGAGTTAAATGGAATACAAAATCATATATTCTATTTAAAAGTAACGTTCTACGATCTGCATTGCTGGAAGATGACTAATTTTCCACGTCGATAAATGTATATGAGAAGGGATTTCCATATTACATAGAAATAATTGTCCTTGATTCAGCTCCCCTTCGGCATACAAAGCGCCGAAACACACCTGCTTAATTTCCATCGTGCTCAGTTAAATGAGCAGCCGGTTGGGAGTCTACGGGAACAATCGTTTTGTGGCGTTTAGCTGTGTCCACATGTCACGGGCTAGACGATAAGTTCGGCTTCATCAGTGGAGAAAAAAAAAAAAAAAAAAAAAGTTTTTTTTTTTTTTATAGGAAATTCGACAGCAGCGCGTCTCCTATGGGTTCAGTTAAAGGAGGGTCGGTTTTTCCATGGGATCTACGGTCACAACAATTTTTAATAACAATTAGATAATTAAGAACTAATCCCAAACATTCATTACATACACATTGATTTAGACGTCAAATGGTTACTATCATGGCTGAAGGTTCAACTACCACAACGAGCCAGCACTTCCGTTTATTTAGCACTGATCGATATACTCGGCTAGTGGCCGATCTGGAGATCAACGAATATCCTTTATCAATCCAAAAGTTTTACGTTAACCTACTGAAAGAGACGATACGATGTTTCAATGAACTAGCCCAACTATAATATTATGTCTGTCAGTTACGAATCTGCAGATCTAGCTCGGAGTCCGTCCAAGAGTGACTATTAACTACATACCATAATTAGTGCGGGCCTCTTCTGATCTGCGGGGCAATATCTAAAAGAATTAAAGAATCTTATCGAATGGAAATCACATAGCTTCTTCAGAAATCAGATAGTGATAAACTATTTTAAAAGGACAGTCCCCCATGATCGTAGATCGATGGATTCCGCTAAAAGTTTGAATAGTTGTTGGATAGTATAGATTGCACCGTGTACTCTTCTGCCAGTGATATTTTAATTAAAGACAATGTGCAGATACAGAATTGTTGCAGATAGCTGGGCATTGGCGGCTAAACAATTATGTCAGAACATTGAATGCATGAATGGAGGTAAATAATCCAGAGAGGAACACGGAATACACATTAGGGATTCGATTGAAGGTTCGACAGGATTCCACAACGCATGGGAGAAGAACACGATTTAGATTAGGATCCACAAATTTATAAGTAGATTGAATGCGTCATCAGGATGGAAGCCCGATCCAGAACTCAATATCGACAGCACAGAGTGTAGTTCGCCATTTTAATTAGGAATTATAGTACAGGGGTTTCACTTAATTCTGGCGATTTAGCTTTTAAGGCTGATGACAAAAATTAGGATCTAACACACGTATATTTACAGAGACAAAATAATTTGGATCCGCTGGAATGTTAATGAAGAGCCAGATTCGATTTACACCGGTAGAATATAATTGCAGAGACAAAT